>JAXQQM020082131.1:0-18704 GCA_034641835.2 Pinus albicaulis | reverse complement strand
GATGCACTGTATTAGGGACCTAGAAATATCAATCAACTTGAGGGGTAAACCTTCATTTACAATGGATTTAATGTACAAGAAAAGATAAGATACTTATACAACAATCTCCTTTATTATAAATACGAGATAGTGACATGATGTAAGATACAACTAGGATAATATAATCATAAATAATAAAATAACAATGAATGTTTTAGGGCCTTAACATACGTGGGCTAGGGATTTAACTAATGGATAACTAGCCCAAAGCACCAAACAACACAAGGAAAATACCTTCTAGCAGCAGGTTATAATGAAGGTTTTTGGTGTTATAAAATTGGAAAAATTTATCAGTGTAATCCCCAAAACATCAATTTTTGGGGACAGATGTATGTTTTAGTGGAGCTTATAATAGAACTTCATCACAACTTAAAAAAATCTAGACAAACCTAGAGGTTTAGCAGATCTTTTTCTTGGCATGCTTTATGGAACAAGAAGTCGTGGTGTGATACTTATAGAAACACATCGGGGATTCATACATAATTAAAAGCAACCTAAAAGTAGTTAAAATAGCATTGAACTTGAAATTTATACCACCTGGTGCTTTCAACAAAACAATTCACACTATGTTCAACTCAAAGTGCACCAAACATTGAACGATATCTCGTGCCAATGCTTACAAAAAAACCTAGTCTTTCTTTAACGAAGAAACAATAGTGAGGCATGAAAAAAATAATTGCGCTTTGATGCTTTTCTTAAACATGTAGAACTAGCATATCTTGTTTATGCACTTGCAGCATTTTTATCTAGAGGGTCCGGTGCTATTAATTTTAATATTGCATATGGAATGGAAATAATATTTTCTATAACTAGGGGGTGTTATTCTTACCAAAGTACTAGTGCATTAAGAGTTACAATGCAATGGGGCATTAATTGAAAACAATATTAGGTTTATATGGTCATGAATGTCCCGTGCTTTGTTTATAAAAGGAACTAGTTATGCTAAAATGTGACATCGCAGTTGTTTTTACTTAAGGTAAAGCACCAATGAGTTTTGTTATGGACGCACCAATGTTTTTGTATGATATTTTCTTTTTTTTTGAGATCGGGGCTTGTGATAGTGTAATTATTGTAATTTTAAAAAATTGTTATTCATTGAGAAATAGACATATATCTTATAACAATATTCATATAATTATTATTTGTTTAGCACATTTGTATATGATGTTTGGATTAATTTGATATATTATCGAGTTCACATCTCTTAATTATAATATTTAATCCTCCATATATTTAATCAGCGGGTTTAACATTTCACAATGACATTGTATAACACAATAGAATAAATTAAAATGTGTTTTATTATATATCTTCCAGAAGACACTCTTTTTCATACAAAATGGGATTGTTTTTGGTAACCCCTTGTATTTCAATTGGGACAATATGTCCATGATTACATTAAAAAAAATGTATGATTTTCGCAAAAAAATATTTCAAAAATACATGTTGTAGTGATATCCAAATATATCATCATTCTTCACCGAAATATTGTTAGAGCTCGGAAAGCTACTTCCATGACTTGGGTTATTTGGAATAACGTTTTGTTGATTTCATCAATTGTTTTCATCTTCATGATCTTGTTCCATATACAACCATAAAAAAATAAAGTGTAATTAGGTAGCTAGATTGGAGAGAATAAAGAATATTTAAATATCTAATATAAATCAATGAAAATTGAAAAAAAAATGTACCCGTAAAGATTGAGTCGTGAATTATACACATTCTTTAACCAAATATCATTTCTTCTTTAATAAGTCTTCTATTGGCGTAATTCCATACTTTGCTTAAAGTCTTATACCCCATAATAAATCATATATTTAATATAAAGGAATTTTTTGTTCTATTAATTATAAAATCATAGAAGTAAAACAACATAGATGCTTACAAATTCCATAATTAATTTTTGAAATGCAAACATACACTCACAACTGTTACTTAACCCAATGTTAATCAATTATTTCGACGATATTATTTCGACGACTCTTATTTGTATGTTAGAACTTATTTGAATACATTCAAGGATATTTGTTAAAATAACTTAAAATATAGAAAAATGAAACTTTGAGTTGTTATAAGGAAATATTAATAATTACTCACAAACCTTGAAATCAACCTTTTTTCTTCCTTTGTCATCTCGTTTTTATGTGATGAATGAGTTCCAACTTGCTTTCCTTTCTACAAGAAATTCTTGAAAATTAATGTTTAATGCTAAATCAATCATGATTACGACGTTTGAAGCACGTTGTTGTTAAGATGGCTCCTCCAGATGTGCAATTATATCCATTT
The DNA here is from genome assembly GCA_034641835.2 of Pinus albicaulis. NCBI lineage: Eukaryota > Viridiplantae > Streptophyta > Pinopsida > Pinales > Pinaceae > Pinus > Pinus albicaulis. The sequence continues at coordinate 16,379 of JAXQQM020082131.1, read as the reverse complement.
CTTTGATAACTTCCTTATCCACTTTTTTAGGCATTCCTATTGGCATGTTTCTATATCAATGCATTTATCATTTAGGGGTTTTTTATAATATTTATATGAAAAAAGTAATAAACTAATTTTATAATGATACACGAAAAACAAATATTAATAAATTAGTGGTTTGTAGTAATATACATATAAATTTAGAAAATCATTTTATACAATTAGGAATATTTCCTTTTGAATGATTATTTTTTGTTGTTGTATGTTTTTGCTATTGCAAGTTCGGCATGTCTCATTGATCGCTTCTTTCAGAAACAATTTTCGTAGTTCGACATATAATTTCTTTCATAGAATCATTGCATTGACTTTTGTTATAAGTGGAAAATACATGTATACATCTCCATTAGATCCCTCTCACTTTTGTGAAAATCCCCCCCCCCCCTTTCATTAACCTCAAAGCGCACGATTCCAAATGAGCTAAGGACCAATTCATCGTCATTTACATGTTAAATAATTTTTATTTTCTCGAGAATGACATTGATTTTGCCTCATTGTTTTTCCTTGTAGAACATTAAACATATAATAATTAATAGATTGTTTGAAACAAGTTATTTAATATTATTAAGTATATGTTATTAATGAAAATTAAAAAAACTCATATTGAATATTATTTTTTCATTCGCTTGATTCATCATTCTCGTTAAATTTTCTATTAGGATTTATCTTTCCGCACTTAGCCAGAAATAACCTTATCGACCTTATTCATTTTGGAGTTTCCGTATGACACAAAAAATTACATATTAGTTAAACTTACATATAGTTCAAGAATATTAATTTTGTAGAGAATTTACAAAGGACTTGCCTTCGTAATTTTTTTGATGTGTCATTGTGTCGATCAATTTTTTTGTAACTTGAGACCATCTCGAGACATTTTTTATCAATATACAACTTGTACCATTCAATACATAAGCCATTAGATATATTTTACAAATAAATCAAATAGTTTTCAACCAAAAAACTCGGGTAACATATGTGTTTATATGAATAAAGTCACGCGTGCGATTATAATATTAAACGACCGAGATTTAGGTAATTGTTGAGCACCGCCATGGAAAATTATTTTTTCAAAAATAATTTTAAATTAGGATGGTGTGCAATTTAAAACCAAACACACCACACTAATTTAACAAAGCAATTAGGAATTGGTAACAAAGTACATTAATCGAACAATGATGAATAGACTAGACATAATCGAAATTGTTATAATATACCAGCAAAGTGTGTTGAATACTGGTAGTTCTCATTCATTATGTTTCATATGGCACAACGCGAAACATATATCCATTTTTTAAAAAATCGAGAGGGACGATCGCATTTGTGATAGAAGCTCAACACTGCAATTGATTTAAAATTTAACAATGCTATTAGGAACGGTGGTTATCCATTACACCGGAGAAACAATGAACATACTAGAAAAAAATCAAGATGTTATAATTTTTCGTGCATTGTATTACCATGGAATAGTTTCATTATGTTACATCACGCACACACAACATATAGCCATTTAAAAAAAATGGAGAAGGCCGACAAGGTTTGGACCCAATTCAATAAGTCATTCCCCCACTTTATATGTAAAACTCCCTATATATAGTAAGTTCACAAACTCATTAAATCTAAAATTCCTAAATTGAAAAACCCCCGATTACAAAGTGGTAGAGTTAGTTAATATTAATGCAAACTTTTGTAGGAAAAAACAATGGTTTAAGGTAAGTATTGACGTTACTTTTTTCTTAATTTTAATTAAATTTAAAGAGAATAGAGATGGTGTAAAAAATTTCTAGTAAAATTTATAGTAAATTTTTAGTATATATGTTTTAATTTTTTTTTCAAAATTATGAATAAATATAACATAAATTGTAAAATATTTTAACAATAAAATTTAAGATTCTTGCTATCCGTTGAGTTAATGCTTACATTCCATATTTGAGAAGTTGGTTTGTGATGGTTGCTGAGAAATTCTCTCAACCTCTCTCTTAAATTAGGAATAAGTTGGATCTTAGAAACTCTCTTTAATAAAGTAATATGAATGTAATCGTGTGTGAGTGTGTTTACACATACACCATTTGTGCATGATATATGATTGTGTTTGATTTGTGATTTTAGCTATTTCTATCATGGTATCGCAGCTTCATGATCGCAGACCGTGTGTAATTGAGTTTTGTTGACATTATGATCTATTTGTGAATTCGCATGTGTGGTTGTGTAGAATTCATGAGATAGCCATTGATTTGGAACTGGACTTAGATGATCAAAATAAATATCGTTGAAGATCGGATGACTGACGCTCTCAATATTACGTTCAAATGGTCAAGAGCGATGTCCTCACGACAATACTCTTTACTTATTGAGTATTAGCCCCGTGACGACTAACCCATCACCATAGGGTTGGCAATTGCATTAATTTACATCCAATCCATTTCTATGTCCTTTCTCCATAACCTTATTTTCCGCAAAGTAGCATCCGTAGCAATTACGCATCGATTTGATAAATGAATTAATAGCAATTATTCATAATTTTCTATTTTTTATTAATGGTGACGGATTACAACAACACATGGGCCTTGTCGTAAAGCGAGGTTTGGCAACCATAATGTTGCAAGTAGTCCAATTACATGATCTGTCATAGATCCATGTTAACAATTGCAACTCGTATGTATGAAGTTCTTTAGATTTAGGCTTTCTAATTCCGAACCAATGACTTCACACAACGCTCACGTTGCCTCCACGCACCGTACATTGCGCACGTACATGAGCATGTCATTGTCTCCATCATAATGTGAATGGTATCGCCAGGGGCTCCTCAAAACACTCCTCCCGATTCTACTTCTTCGTGTAAATGATGGCTCCCCGGCCGATTATTTTCTTCGACCCCTTCGATGATCCTGAGCTTACTCTCGCTTTGCAAGATTACAAGAGATCGGGTATCCGTGATGATCACCACCTCCCGAGGTACGCATTTGATACATCATTGTAGTGGATATTTTAATTGAATTCCAAATTGCAATACAAATAGATGAGTTCGAATCCATATGTAATAACATTGGAGTACCGGTTTCAAAAACACACATTGAATAGCTATCAGAACATTAAATATTTCCAAATAACAAGACATGGGCATATGGTGTGATCATGTTAGTGAGAGAATTATTTAGAATTATTGTGAGTTTGTCTTATCATTATTTTGTTTGTAAAATTGATGGAATTTTTTTTAATAAAATGATCATGATGTAATTGAATCCAGATACATTCCGTATCTGACTGCTTCCTAGATAATCGAGTAGCACAAATGTTAGCACCCATGTATTGCAGGATGGGATCTCATCCATAGAATGACTAGGAGTCTATGATTTAACTGTTGTGTTTGAAGAGATCCTTCAAGTGGCAGAAGGCTCAATATGGATGGTTGTCTAGATAGCATGGTAGTTGCGGATCTAGGGAAGGATCCCTCGTTAGTGGTAGACGTGGAAGTGGTCTCCTAATGAGGTTATGCGACAGATTGGGATGTTGTTCAGTAATTGACTTCGGGAGGTCCTTGATTCGGGAGTTGAGGAAGCGAACTCGGGAATCCAACTTGCCAACTACACCTTTCCGAGGGTTATGAGGCAACTTGATGGAGCATCTACTGATAAGCTTGATTATTTTGTTATTTATGAGTGAATTCAATAAATTCATGTAATGTAATCATTAAGGGGGGATGTTGGAGTTAATGCTTACATTCCATATTTGAGAAGTTGGTTTGTGACGGTTGAGAAATTCTCTCAACCTCTCTCTAAATTAGGAATAAGTTGGATCTCAAAACTCTATTTAATAGAGTAATCTGAATGTAATAAGTGTGTGTGAGTGTGTTTACACATACACCATTTGTGCATAATATATGATTGTGTTTCTGTAATTGTGTGATTTTAGCTATTTCTATCATATCCAAGGTTTTGAGTGAAACACCATACCTTTCAACTTTTAATCGTTTAGCGGATCCAAAATATTTTGTAGCTATGATCTAATCTTCTCTTCCAAATTATCTCTCTTTTAATTAAACACTAACAAAAATTGTAAATGTTTTTATTAGAAAAAAAAGAAGAAAATTTAAAATTTACTATGTAGGTTTTTGAGTGAATCACCATACCTTTTAGCTATTGATCTTGTAAATAGTTATGTTGCTCCAAAGTATTTTGATGTTGTTGCACAATGCTCCTAGTGTATCTCTCTTGCAAATCACTCCCTTCAAATTTTGGGTAAAATAATGAAATAGTGAATAACGATTTACTATTTAAAATACTTTATGAAATTAGATTTTGAAAAATAAAATGTTGCATGTTTTTTAATTTTAAAAAAAGAAAAAAAATCATGGTTTTTTTTAATCCAATTTCTACGCACATTGGTGCACTCGAGAATCAAGTGTACTAGTGCGTTTATATAAAAAGTGCACCGGAATTTCCAGGGCACCATATATTTTCAATGCACTTACATGATTCAGTTTTTGTTTTCATTTTCGAAATCCCGGAACGGTGTGATTAACTTTTTTGAATGCAACAAGGTGGAGTCCTCAGTAAACTACCCAAAAATAGAAGAAAAGAGATATCAACGCCTTAGAAATAAGCCACTTCGAGGGGTCAACCTCCAATACATTACATGAATGAACAATTCTTGGATGATACAATCTACAAAACCTCCTTTCTATATATAGGAGTCCATGGGGCCATAATGTAATCCTAGTGGGCCACAATGTAATCCTAGCCGACCTAACAATAATAATTTAAGGGCACAATAATAACAAAATGGGGGTTACAAGGGTACAATAATAACAATAAGGGATTTACACTAACAATAATAAGGGGCTATAGTAGTGATATAGGGACCTAACATGCCCCTATCCTTCAAAAAAAGTGTTGTCCTCAACACTTGAGTAGCTCCGGGTGCTTCTGTATAAAATTCTCATCCTCCCATGTAGAATCTTCAGTGGGTAAGTTCTTCCACTTGATGAGATACTCTGAAATTGATCGATTCCGTAGTTGTCGAGTTCTTTTTCCATGACTGCTTCAGGTTCCAATATGATTTTCCCTTCCCCATCAAGTTCTGGCAATACTGTTTGAACTGGAAGATTTTCACCTATAACCTTCTTTAAGCATGAAACATGGAAAACTGGATGTACTCGCGAAGAAGCTGGAAGCTCCAATTTGTATGCCATAGTACCAATCTTTTGCAACACCTTGTAAGGACCATAGTACTTTGGCGATAATTTATTATCCTTCTTTGCTTGCTCGAGGGACATTTGTTTGTATGGTTGTAGCCGTAAAAATACCCAATCTCCTACATCAAAACTTCTCTCGCTACGATGTTGATCTGCCTGTTGTTTCATTCGATTTTGTGCCAGATTCAGGTTATCCTTTAAGAGTTGGAGAACTTCTTGCCGATGCTCGATGTGATCTTCCACTGCTTGAACCTTCGAATTTTCCCTTAAAGATGATGTGATGGATGGTGGATGATATCCATAAAGTGCCATAAATGGGGTCATTTTTGCTGCAGTATGGAAGGAAGTGTTATACCACCATTCAGCAAGAGGTAACCACTCGACCCATTGTGTTTGTTTATCAGATACAAAACAACGAAGATATCCTTCCAAACATTTATTTACTATCTCAGTTTGACCATCAGATTGAGGATGATAAGATGAGCTATGAGCTAATTGAGTACCCAACCAAGAAAATAACTCCGTCCAAAAATTTCCAGTAAAAATGGGATCTCTGTCGCTCACAATAACCCTTGGGCTTCCATGTAGCTTTTGAATTCCGTCCATAAATGTAGTAGCAACTGTACTTGCTTTAAATGGATGAGATAATGCACAAAAGTGTGCATACTTGGTAAGTCTATCAACTACCACCATGATGACACTCTTCCTTCGGACTTAGGTAAACCTGTGATAAAATCCATTGAAATCTCCTCCCAACGTTGACTTGGAATGGATAAAGGTTGTAGAAGTCCCGGGGTCTTAATTGTTTCCACTTTATTCTGCTGGCAAACCAAACATTCCGCCACAAACTTTTGAATATCAGATTTAAGGCCATCCCAAAAAAATTCTTTCTTCACCCCGTGGTAAGTTTTTAAAAATCCTGAGTGTCCTCCTAAAGGAGAAGTGTGCAATTCCAGAAGAATCTTTTGTTTTAGTTGGGAATTCTTACATAGATATAAGCGATCTTTGTACCATAAGGAATCATTTTTCCAACTAAATGTATCAGATGTACTAGGATCTTGCTGCAACTTTTGAATGAGTGTCCATACATCTTTGTCCTTCTTCCATTCATCTCTTGCTTCAGTTATCCAATCTCGTTGGATAATAGAAATGGCACAAAGCAATGCTTCCACCTCTTCATTCTTTCTTGAGAGTGCATCTGCAACAACATTCAGCTTTCCTTTTTTGTAGATTATTTCAAAGTCGTAACTCAACATCTTTGTGACCCATTTTTGCTGTTCTTCTGACGATAGTCTTTGTTCCAAAAAGTGTTTAAGACTATCATGATCAGTTTTTACCTTGAAGTGTCTTCCCATTAGGTAAGTTCGCCATTTCTTTAGTGCATGTAGTATTGCTAATATTTCCTTCTCATAAATAGGTTTCTGTAAATACTTTCCTTTGATTGGACGACTTTCAAAAGCAATGGGTCTTCCTTCCTGCATTAAAACTGCACCAATTCCATTTCCTGAGGCATCACATTCCACAATAAAGGCTTTTGTGAAGTCTGGCGTAGCTAAGACCGGTGCTAGGCACATTGCCTCTTTAAGATGTTAAAAGGCCTTAGTTGCTTCAGGAGTCCATGAAAATGCATCTTTCTTCAATAATGTTGTTAGAGGTGCTGCTATTCTCCCATAATTATTAACAAACTTGCGATAATACCCCGTTAACCCGAGAAATCCTCGCAACTGCTTTATGGTTGTGGGGACTTTCCATTCCTTAATGGCTTTAATTTTGTTAGGGTCTACTTTAACACCCTCGTGAGATACAATATGACCCATATATTCCACCTCTTGTACTCCAAAGAAACATTTGGATGTTTTTGCATATAATTGTTTTTCCTGCAATAGTTTGAGCACCCTGTCAACATGTTCAACATGATCCTTCCAAGACCTGCTGTAGATTAGTATATCATCAAAAAATACTAGCACAAATTTTCTAAGGAAGGGTTTGAAAATGGAATTCATCAACCCTTGAAAATGTAGAAGGTGCATTGGTAAGGCCAAAAGGCATGACCAAAAATTCATAATGACCCTCATGAGTTCGAAATGCTGTTTTTGGAATATCTTCAGTCTTCATTCTAATTTGATGATATCCCGAACGAAGATCCAACTTGGTAAAATAAATTGCTCCATGTAATTCATCCAATAATTCATCAATCACAGAAATGGGAAATTTATCTTTAATGGTGAGCTTATTGAGCTCCCTATAATCCTGACACATTCGCCATGATCCATCCTTCTTGTGTACCAATACTACAGGAGCAGAGAAAGAACTTTGACTAGGTTGAATTATACCCGCCTCTAACATTTCTGCAATCATACGTTCAATTTCGCTCTTTGGAAGTAAGGATATCTATAAGGCCTGATGTTTGGAGGAACACTTCCTGGAATCAAATGAATAGCATGATCATGATCACGAATAGGTGGGAGTCCTTTGGGAGTTTCAAACACCTTGGAATGATTGTCCAAGACTTGGTGGAGATCTGCAGAAATAGATGATTTTGATGTTGGAACTTCTAGTGAGCATAATTGTGCAATTACGCCTCGTTGTTCTTTCTTTAGAAGCTTTGTCATGACATTAGAGCTTATTATCTTTCCCGGCTTCCCCACAATACCCCGTAATTCGACTTCCTTTCCTTCTGAAAAAAAATTTCAAGAAAATTTCTTGAAAATTAAAAGCTACCGTCCCCAAAGATTGTAACCATTGTACTCCTAGTACAACATCAGCACCTCCCATAGGAATGGAAAGTATTGGACTATTCAATACATATTCCCCCATGGTTAGCTTGATATTATGGCATTTTTCAGAGCAATTTATAGTTCCTCCATTTGCAACCATCACTTGACATTCTGGTGCTGGGTATAAGAAACAATTTAATTCCTTGGCTACCTTACAATGAATAAAATTATGGGTGCTACCTAAATCAATAAACACTATTACCTTTTTCTTCTTGATTTGTCCTTGTATCTTGAGAGTTTGAGGAGTGGTAATTCCTGCCAGTGCATTACACGATATGGTCAGATTCATTTCTTCCTCTTCTAGGGTTGGTTCCTGGTGTATATCCTCTTGTTGTTCATTTTCTTCTTCCTCTTCACAATCTATGTAAAATAATTTCTTCTCAGCACACTTATGACCTTTAGTGTATTTGCTATCACAACTGTAGCAAAGCCCTTTTGCTCTTTTTTCTTCCAATTGTTGTGGTGTCAACCTTGTAGGTTGTGGAAATCCAGGCGTAGCAACACTTCCTTCTTTATAGAATTGAGTGGTAGGCTTCCTTGTCGCCATAATTTTACATTCAACTTTTCTTGCCAACCTGAATGCCTTCTCCAATGAATCAGGTTCCAAAACGCGAACTTCATGTTGGATGTTATCCCTTAAAGTGCCTAGGAAGAGATCAATCCTGTGTTCCTCTGTAAGATCAGTTACCCTTATATTCAATTTTTGGAAGTCCTCAATGTGCTGCCCCACTAAGCCCTTTTGTTTGAGATTTATCAATTGGCTAAAGAAGGTGTTGCTATTTGTATCCTCATAATGTGCTATCATTTCCTCCGTAAAAATTGGCCAAGTGAATTTTTTTTTACGGGAGAAAAGCCATCGATACCATACAAATGTATTTTGTTCCAAATGTAAAGTTGAAATGCGTACCTTTGTGTGTTTTGCACATTATGGAGATCAAAATATTGCTCCATCTGTAGTATCCATGTTACAGGATCCTTTCCATCAAACTTCCTCATATCCAATTTTTGGAATATGGTGGTTATTCCTACCAACATTAGAGTTTATGAAATCACAATTAACATTTATTTTGTTCTCATCATGAGGTTCTTCTACTATATTTCCGCCATTAGGAATCATTTCTGGTTTTAAGCTTGTCATCAAGCCTTCCATGTATTCTTTTAGATCATTCTTCATGTTTTCCATGTTGTCTTTCATGTCATCCATCTTAGCTTCCACGCCATCCATCTTAGCTTCCATGCCTTTCTTCAAACCGTCCATCTTCACTTCCACGCCTTTCTTCAAAACTTCCATTTCATTTTTGTTGCTCTTTGCGAGAGTGAAATTTGTTGCACTTGCTCTTGTAATTTTGATAGATCATGTTGCAATTCTTCATCTTCATGAGTCATAGTAGAGCCTTCTGAAGGCTTAATGGGTGTTGAATTATTTTTTGGGGCCATTTTAGAATCCAATATTGATATCTATTCTACAAGATGCCCTTGGAATCAATTCAAATTGATTCTTCAAACAAGACTTATGCAATTCGGAAAAAAAAATACACACCTTTTACTAGCTTTGAGGAGCTCGATATTGAAATTGAATTATCTCTGTAATTGAAAATATTCAATATCTGAAATTCAGCCCTGTAGTAGCCCTCTGAAGCTTCTTTCAAATGCCACAGGTCTGACCTGATTTGGATTCTCCAAGACAAAGTTGTGTCCAATCTCCCACAATGACCTAATTCTGGACTGGTTCAGTAGAGCGAACTTGTACGACTTGCCACGTGTCACCGTTTTGTCCTTTGTCTCTAAAATTGATAGCAAATAAACTACAGGCCGTGCAATTGCGAATAATTTTGACGACACTCCAATCCAATCTCCAAAGAGAGAGTTATTGAACTTTTCCTACGATCACCTCTTTAAGATGAAATTCAGGAGCCTGAAAAAGCACTACCTTCCACAGATCATATCTCTAAAAATATTGCGAACCAAGCTCTGAAATTTTTTGATGAATTTCCTCAGGATTTCAGCTTCGCACCATATGAATTTCCGATTCTGAACCTTCGTAGAAAAAAAATTATAGCGCAAATGCCACGATGACCTGTTTAGGAGCCTGAAAAAATACCTGACTTCCACAGATGATATCTCCGAAATTATTGCGAACCAAACTCTGAAATTTTTACACAGGCTTCCTCAAGATTTTTTCTTCGCACCCTAAAAATTTCAGCTTCTGAAACTTCGTAGAAAAAAAATTTATAGCGAAAATGCCACGATGACCTGTTTGGAGCAGCGAAACCCTAGAATCCAAAGCTCTGATACCAAATGTTGTGTAACCAGCTCCAAAAATAGAAGAAAAGAGATATGAACGCCTTAGAAATAAGCCACTTCGAGGGGGCAACCTCCAATACATTACATAAATGAACAATTTTTGGATGATACAATTCACAAAACCTCCTTTCTATATATAGGAGTCCATGGGGCCATAATGTAATCCTAGTGGGCCACAATGTAATCCTAGCCGACCTAACAATAATAATTTAAGGGCACAATAATAACAAAATGGGGGTTACAAGGGTACAATAATAAGAATAAGGGGTTTACACTAACAATAATAAGGGACTATACTAGTGATATAGGGACCCAACATGGGTCTATATTTAAAAGAGCATCAAGATGGCTGAATTCTTTTTTATTTTCTAAATTTGGGAGACAATTGTGTACCGGTGTTGTTTCTTATTTAAACATATCGATGTGTTTTTATGTGAAAGAGTCCTTATATGATAACCTTTTTATTTTATTTTTCAGAATGTCAGAGATAGTTGTGGGTATTATTTAAATGCCTAGGTGCTCTTATTATTTAAACAGATTGGTGCGGTTTATTCTAATTAGCGCACTGATGCGGTTTACATGCTATTTGAAATTTTATTTTCCCATAAATGGAATAATGATCTCAAATGATCCTTTACGATGCATCCATATGAATTACAGTAGTTCATAGTATACATTTTCCACTTAAAGTCACATTGTTATTTAAAAATGGTTTCAAAACTATATTGAAATTTAGATTGTGGTTATATGGTTCTCGAGATTGATTTTATATATCATCAAAAAATCTATTTCTGATTTTTCTCAAATATAGGGACAAAATCTCAATAATATCAGATGGTCAATTCTTCATATTCCAACTCATTTCATATGACTAATGCAATTCCTTCAAGGAGTTCTCCCTTTCCATCTCGAGTAAGTTCAAATTATATTTATATTTAAATTATCTAATTTATTTTTTATTTTTTTAATCCATGTCAATTTGAATAAAAATATATGCAAATATTTGCAGTATCCGGATATAGAATTGAGTTCAGATGCAAAAATATTATTCCATATTTTTTCAAAAACATCAGAAACTCTTATGAGGAGCAACATATCGCAAGTAGTTGGTAGATGAAAATGGACAACCTCTTCACCCTTCCAATTGGAACATGGCATCTTGCAGCTACAACCTTGGATCAACGATGGTAATAATTGTTTGGTATATTGAAATTTCATCAAACAAATTTCATTTTCGTGCTTAATAATATCATTGATATTGTACTAATGATGTTCAATAATTTTTGAAATTAGGATTTTGGTGGTGATGAGCGAACCACCTACCATATTCTAGTGCAGCCCACTATAACGTAAAATCCAGAGAAGGTTACATTAAGAGAAAGACTCATAGGGGAATGGTATAAATAATGGCTAAATCAACCACCTATTGAATTCCGACTACGTCCATATTCACCAATTAGTAATGAATTCATCAGTAGTAGTTGTTCATCACAAGTTGGAAATGGAGGCAATCAAATGGAGGTTGGTATGGATTATTAATTACGAGATATGGCTACCATGGAGGAAATTTTGTTAGATGCATTCTAGAATGATGAGCTAGGGGATGATGCTCATATCACTGATACCTTATTTGAAAGCCCAAAATCTGCTTCCACCACCCCTCTCTTTGGACCTGGAGGCAAGTCAAAGTCTACTCATCTAGGGACAACGATGTTGTTATACAATGTAAATGAAATTTTTGGCATGTCAAATGCATGTTTCTCGGAAATATTAAGGTAATTGACTTGCATGATTGATCAAGTTCCTTATATTTTATCACACAATCAAATTTAGAAATGGTTGATTTTATGAATGTTACATATTGAAATTGTACATTTATATTCCCCACCAACTGCATGATATTCAAAGATAAGGATATTCCAAATGATAATGTCTTGTCAGGTAGTTGTGAAGAGGAAAGGAAATTGTTGAAAAATTTTAGGTGTTGAGTATATATCATATCATGCATGTCTAAATTATTGTACTCTATATAGAGGAGAATAAGCACGTGGTTGTATATTTGGACATGGACATATACAACCTACACGCATGCATGAAAAACACATTCTTCCCATCAATTACAAGGGTTGAACCATGCTCAAATACCATTTGGTACTATCAAATATCACCCAAAGAGATTAGAACTTTCTCTCCTACCATTTCGTAATGCCCTCCTCCCACACTTACCCATGTTTACTAGTTCACCGAGGTAAATATGTGATGAATAGTTACTATGATATTAATCAACCTCCTAGATCACTTTAAGGAAGTGGAATGGAAAAAACCAAACCAAACTAAACTTCCTCAGCTACAGGTCCCCAAGGGGCTAACCGACCACTCCAGGTGCCCAAACCCTGAGTTAAATTTCTTCTCGACAGAACTATACCCCCAATCACTCCCATGAAAAGTCCTGCATGTGACTAGAACCCTCCATTTTCTCCCATGTCAAGGCCTCCCTACAACTGCAAAATTTTCCAGGCAGTTGTGTCCTAGAAACTCGAAATTTTGAGCCACTTTTTTAGGGCTAGGAATCAAGCCTCTTCCCAGACATTGATGAAACTTTTAGAAATGATTAATAGTAAGAAAACAAGTTGTCTAATGAAAAATAGAACAAATACCTAGCATGAATCATCTTAACCATGACAGGAATTCCATCAAACACATCATGAAAATGTAATGTACAGGTGATAAAAACATATCTAAACATATGTACCTCATACTTATATGAGAATCGTTAGGAAGGTTGGATGCCCTCTCATAATAGTTTCATTATCATATATTAGGTCATAAATTCATTAAAAAATCATTTAATAATAGAAACATGATGAAAAACATGACTAAGAATTTGTATACCTAGGGGACAATATCACACATAGGAGGCACCAAGGAATAATATGATGTAATAATATAAGAATGATAAATAATTTGGCTATTTAATAAATAATTGGTTAAATTTACTATGTATGAATGGCATGTAGCTAGAGAATAAAGGATAAGCCCATTGTATTGGATACAACATACCCATGGTAACCATCATTGTATTACCATGAAACCTATATAGAGGCTAGAGTCTTTCCATTGAGAGATGTCAAGGATTATTGTATGGGCAAGCATATGGCTTGTGGAGTGATCTCCTTCCTTAAGGAGTGAATGTATGGTGTTGCCCTACCTTAAGGGTTTTGATATTAATGAAGATCTGAAGTTTTGTCTTCTATGGTGTTATTTATTGGGCTTATTTTCCATTTCTATACATTTTCTTATCAGATCCACTACAAGTGGTATCGGAGCACTTTCTTGGGCAGAGTTCGGAGATTTGTTTTTTCATTTTTTGCAAGAAATTTTTGGGCGGTGAGTTTGTAGAGCAGATCTGGAAAATTTGGTGAAAAATTTTCAGAAATAAATATCAGATCTAGATTCCTTATTGAAAATTACCCAATTTCAAAAAAAAAATCAGTCGAATCGGAGTCCGGATGAGGGTGATATTGCTGATTTAAATTCAGCTATGTGGCAGAAATGTTTCTGACGGCAATTTCTGTACGGCGGCTCTCCTGACGTTTTAGTAGATTCTGGTGCAAAATTTCAGACAAAAAATTATAGATCTGAGCTTCCCTTGAAAAATCACCCGATTTCAAAAAAAAAATCGGTCAAATCGGAGTCCAGATGAGGGAGTTATCACTGATTTAAAATCAGCCATTTTTTCAGAAATTTTGTGACGCCGAGGCAGTTGCAGCGCAAATCTGTGTTTCCAGAGTGCCTAGATCGGGATTTCAGCAACATGGTTAGATGCAGAATGGCTATTCCATTTTCGAAAACAGGTTATATTAAGGATTCTGAGTTATATTGACCGAGTAATGTCCATTTTAAATTTTTGCCAAAGTAAGTGATTTTCTTCAAAACCCTTACTTTATTTTATGGATTCTCACAAGATGAAGTTTACAGGAAAAGATGATGGCCCTACTATTGAAGATTTTTACAACATCTCAAGGCTCAATACCGAAGTTTTTGGATATGCTCCATAGGGCTTCATCTGAAAGATGAGGCAAATAAATGGTGGACCTCACTTGACAGCGCAGTGAGGAAACTTCCCGAGAAAAAACTTGAAAAAGTCATTTTGGACAAGTGGTCTAAAGCCAGAAAGAAGGACACTAAGAGACATAAAGACTTCTTTTCTACTAATATTTCCATATTACAGGTTAATGGAAGTATTCAGAAAGAGAACATCATTGTGTCTATCATTCCTAGTTGCAAGCATAATTGTATCAATGTTAATTTGGCTAAAAAATTGCAAGTTCCAACAAAACATATTGAAAACACACAGGTTGATAATGAAGATGTTCAAATTTATAAAGATTTGAAGATTTCTATGGATAATTATGTGTTGCATTCTGATTTTTATGCTTCAGATATGGCTGTTGTGGATGTTGTTTTGGGACATCCTTGGATGGAATCCGTTGGTACTGTCAATTTTAATGTGCAAAAGAAATTCATGAAGCTCTGGTATAAAAAGAAGAAAATTACATTGCACGATATTTGCATTAGGAACCATGGAGAGACTAGGGAGGAAGAAGTGCAAATCTCTAACGACACAGACACATCAGATGATGAGCCTTTGATGGTAGACAGCCAAACACAGACATCAAAGAAAGTACCAACAAAAGAACCTGACACCACTCCATCACCAATAATGGAGGAATTAATGAAAGATGTTCCATTAGTTAAAGCTTCAACATATCACCACCCGCATCACCCAGCAAGACAACAACCAGGAAGGTGGAAACGAATTAGCAACAAGGACAACAACCCCTGGATGACACATAGAGAGGTGTGACGATCCACCCACAACACATCAACACAGAAGAACCACCAGAACCCACTTCCATCTCAAGCGAGCGAGACATCGACTAGATCGAGTGTTCACCTTTCTCTGGGATGGCTGGATGCACGTGAATGGTACCAGTGGAATACTCTTTTGAGTAGATCTTATTATTTGTGTTCTTCTTATGTTTCAGGGACGAAACATGTTTAAGGGGGGTGTAATGTAGTATACCTAGGGGGGATAACATAGGGTACAGAGGGAGGTATCCAAGGGAATAATATGATGTAATAATATAAGAATGATAAATAATTGGGCCATAGTTAATAAATAAAGTGGTTAACCCACATTATGTAAGGGACCACATGTAGCTAGGGAATAAAGTGATAATCCCATTGTATTGGATGTATGGTATTGAGATACCCATGGTATTGCATGTATGAAACCTATATAGAGGCTAGAGTCTATCCATTGAGAGAGGTCAAGGATTATTGTATGGGCAAGCATATGGCTTGTGGAGTGATCTCCTTCCTTAAGGAGTGAATGTATGGTGTTGCCCTACCTTAAGGGTTTTGATATTAATGAAGATCTGAAGTTTTATCTTCTATGGTGTTATTTTTAAATATTTATTTTCTTATCATATCTATTACAAGATATGTCATAAAACTGTACTTATAACCACCATATAACCAATAGATTAATAATGATATAAAAATAATTAAAATCACATAATAACCAAGCACATTTTCTCATAAAACTCAAGAGGAAAAGAGATGATATTAACATATGAAAAATAGAACCAAGTCGGGGACTTCCACATACCACCCAAACATATAATAGGCTGAACCAAATATTTCTTTTAGCGAATCACCCATGTTCCATATTCCAAGCATGAATGTGGGACTCACAGGAAAACCAACTAGGGCTTCGCTGGGCTTTACCATGTATCCCACCATTACCCTTCAAGGGATTTCTAGGCTTTATGTGCTCATATATAAACAAGAATTTACCATGTGTCCTGCTAAGGGATAACTAGGCCCAAACACCAAACATACACTACCATGCTTTACTGCAATCCCACCACATACCACTCCATGGATCACTAGGCCTATACAAGCATGGATTCCTTTGGATCTCTCCATCTAAACCATGAGAAATTTGTATGTATCCACCCTCTATGTTTTACCATGTATCTCACCATTAACTGGTAAAGGAT
>JAXQQM020079415.1:142500-158155 GCA_034641835.2 Pinus albicaulis | reverse complement strand
GAGGGAGAGGGAGGGGGAGGGAGTGGGAGAGGGAGAGGGAGAGAGAGAGAGTGGGAGAGAGAGAGAAGGAGATATAGTGAGGGGGTGAAAGAGGGAGAGGGAGAGAGAGAGGAAGAGAGAGAGAGGAAGGGAGAGGGAGAGGGAGAGAGAGAGAGGGAGAAGGATAGATAGAGAGGGAGAGGGAAGGAGGGAGAGGGAGGGAGCGAGATAGAGGGAGGGGGAGACAGAGGGAGTGGGAAGGGGAGAGATGGAGAGGGAGCGAGAGGGAGAGAGAGAGGGAGCGAGAGAGCAAGAGAGAGAGAGAGAGAGAGAGAGAGAGAGAGAGAGAGGGAGGGAGATAGAGGGAGGGGGAGAGAGAGAGAGGGAGTGGGAGGGGGTCGAACGAAATGTCAGAGAGAGAGACAGAGAGAGAGGGAGTGGGAGGGATATATAGAGAGATAGGGAGGGAGGGAGAGAAAGGAAGAGGGAGTGGAAGGGAGAGAGAGAGAGAGAGCGAGGGAGAGATAGAGGGAGGAGGAGCGGGAGGGAGAGAGAGAGGGAGAGGAAGAGAGTGGGAGAGAGATAGGGGTAGGCGGTGAGAGAGAGAGGGAGCGGGAGGGAGAGAGAGAGGGAGGGAGCGGGAGGGAGAGAGAGAGAGGGAGGGAGCGGGAGGGAGAGGGAGTGGGAGTGAGAGTGAAAGCGAGATAGAGAGAGACAAAGAGGGAGAGAGGGAGATGGAGAGAGAGAGAGAGAGAGAGAGAGAGAGAGAGAGAGAGATAATGTAAGAGAGAGAATGTCAGAGATAGAGAGACAGAGATAAAGATAATGTCAGAGAGAGAGAGAGAGAGGGAGGGGGAGGGAGAGAGGGAGGGGGAGGGAGAGAGGGAGAGAGAGAGAGAGAGAGAGCGGGAGATAGCGGGAGGGAGTGGGATTGAGGGATTGAGAGGGAGAGGGAGAGGGAGAGAGAGAGAGAGAGAGATAATGTCCAAGAGAGACTAATTGTAATTCAAAGCATTGCTAATTGAAGTACTGAATCAAGAAAAAGTAATTGACACAACATAAAACAATTTCAAATTCTAATAGATTCATGCAATTTCAACCATTTATTTCCACACTCAACTTTTAATTATTTTCAATTTAATTTAATTTTCAAAAGTATAGTTAAATGTCCTTTTAGAAAGTTTTTTTATTAGTAAATTACCTAGCTTGTGTTGTTATTCATTCTTTTGAAATTTAATTATTAGTTATTTGAATAAAAATAATTTACTTTTAAAATATATTTGAATAAGATGATCATTTTAGCTAAAAATAAATAAATAAATAATACTATGATCCTAATGGAGTAATTAAAAAAATGCTAAAAAAGAAATTTTTTTCATAATTTTTTTTCCAAACTAGTAGAAATTTCTCAAAAAAATATAGTTCAACGTGATGGGTAAAAAATTAGTTCTTCTTAATCTTATTCCATTTCTTCTTAATCTTAACCCATTTTAAAAAGGTTCATATTATTGAAATTTTTAAAAATGAGCCTAGGAGGGAAAAAAAGAAACTCTATTCTTGTTGTTTACTATTTTCATTCTTGGCACATTCCAAGTACCAAGTCGAATTCTAAGGAATAATATTTTTTATTTTAATGAATACTATTTTTGATTCTACTAATTTTCCTAAAATATCACTAAAAATTCTAGAATCTATATATAATTATTTTAGATTAGAAAATTTTATAATAATATTCTCAAACATTTGTGTCAATTTGAAAACAAGATTTTCTTTTACACTCATGGTATAAATATAAAATTTTAAAATTTTCCTATACTAAAACTAAATTCTTAAGTTTTTAGAAAAAACTGATATAATTTTCACATTTGTTAATAGTATTCTTAATAAATTTATTTGTCAATAATATCCTTAATCCTTAATAAATTTATCGGTGTAAACTAAAACTAATTCATGCCATCCAAAATATTAAACTATCCTATATATAAGTATAACTTTCTAAATACAAATTAATGTTAACGAAAACTAATTGAACTAACGCCATCCAAAATATTCAACTCTCCTATGCCTAAGTGAAACTATCTAAACACCAATTAAAAGTTTGTGGATTTTATTGGTTTATTTTTTCTAAAATCCACACTCTACACTCTCTAGTTTTGAACTTGCGACTTCTTAGGAAGAAAGACATGTTATTAACTATTAGGCTCAGTCAAGTTGTATAATTATTATTATTATCATCCAATTTTAAGGTCATGAGCAAACCAAACATTGATGTAGGAGTCCCCTTGTTTATGGAATAAGGGACTCACCTCTGCTCAACAATTATGTAAACCATTAAAACCCCTAGGGTCAAGCCAAGCCATATATAAAACAATTATTTTAAGAATTAATATAGATATGTTTTAAGCACTGATCTAACTTGAGCCAAGAGGGATCAAATTTCTTCTATGTAATTATTCATTGTTTAAATCTTATTTTTGAATGCTATAGAGGTTACAAAAGATGTGCATTGAAATGCTATTTTGGTTATTACTATATTTTCAAGTATAAGTGAATATCAATTTACATTAAAATATCTGATTCATAACCCACATGGGGCATTTTATTTTATAATACTTTAAAATAGATTCTTTTAACATTTTTCTCATTATAGATATATATGAAGTTGTTATCACCTGTTCAAATAGTTTTTTAAATATATAAGGTTTAAAAATTGTACTCACAATTTTTTTTTGTTTACTACTAATTAGTTTTCATGAAATTTTATTAGGTCATATGGACAACTAATTAAGCATGCGTATCATATTTCTATTTATATTATATTGTATTCATATTTTAAGAGGTAACATGTATCAACTCCATTTTGAGTAAGGACATGCTTACACATTGCCTTCAGACTCCCAAAAGAATGAGTCTCTCTACCCAATTATACATAAATAAAATAAATTATTCTCTCATTTAACATATTTACAACTTAACCTCTTACTTACAAAAACAATTAAATGATAGAATTATAATAACATGTCCTCAAATTTATGCATTACATATGTTTAATTAGTTCGATTTTATATATTTTATATTAAAAAGTTAAAGTTATAATGGTTATGAATATGTCGTTAATTAAAATGTACTGTGAGTAAAACAAAAAGAAACTATTAGATTCTTATTGGTTATTGTATGTCTTCAAATTATGAAATACATATATATTAACATAGTTTATTAAATTAAATAGTTAATAATATTTAGAAAACATTGATTCATAATAAGCATCAAAACTTTTAGTTTATGATATATTTATATTATCCAAAAATAATAATAATAAATAAATAAATTATTAATTGTAAAAAAATAATAATAAAAAATAAATAAATTATTAATTGTAAAAAATTAATATATAATTTAAAAATAAAACATATCATAAGAATTTTAATCATAAAAATTCAATCACACTTTGCAAATATATTTGAAAAAAAAAAATTAGCTTTTATACAATTGATTATACCTATTCTAAATAGATACTCAAATACCAATTTTATAATTTACAAACATAACTATATTTTACAACATGAGAAATATTTACTTTATTTTATTGTAAATAGATACTCAAACACCAATTTTATAATTTGCAAATATAACTATATTTTACAACATGAGAATGCATTACATATGTTTAAATAGTTTGATTTTATATATTTTTTATTAAAAAGTTAAATTTATAATGGTTATGAATGTGTTGTTAATTAAGATGTAATGTGAATAAAACAAAAGGAAACTATTAGATTCTTATTGATAATTGTATGTCTTCAAATTATGAAATACATGTACATTAGCATAGTTTGTTAAATTAAATAGTTAATAATATTTAGCAAACATTTATAACATCATTGTTATTTTGTTGCAAATAGAATATTATGAACATAAATTAATTTTGGCATTGGAAAAAAAAAATTACTTGTGAAATTAGTTCCACGAGTAAAGACTGATGGTAAAAGTAAATTCAAGATCTAGAGTTAGTTGAATAGAAAAACAATTCCACAGTTACCCAAAGAAACTCTTGAATAAATAAGGAATTCTAAAGAGAGTTTGGGGTTCTGTGTGGGAAAAAAAAAAGGAATCTGTCATTCTCGAAAGTAAAAACCCTTGGATTCTTGGAAGGGAACTTTCAGAGAAGACTATTCCACTGGAGTTGGAGAATTGGACTGTACTGTCTCGAGTTTATCCTCCAGATTTCTGTGTTCAATGAAGACTCTGACTTGGAGCACGAGGGAGAGTTGTAGGATGTAATTGCCCAACTCGTGGAAGGGAGGAAACCAAAAGCTATCAGTCGGATTTAAGTACAGATGAGTGGAATATGTATTTTTGTTAGTAGTATAAATGACTAATGTCTTAATTTATTACATGGAATATGTATCTCTGAAAGTAGTGTAAATGATTGTTTTCTTAGTTTATTAAATGGAATTCTGCATCTCTGACAGTAGTACAAATGATTGTATTCTTAATATATTGAATGGAAGTTGTATCCCTGACGGAAGTATGAATAGAAATATTGTAGGGCCTGAAATAAGTTAGGTGTTTCAGGTTTAACAGACAGAAAATAATTATAGGATGAATTTACTTCAATACTCTGTAATAGGGGTTTTAACTCTGTTTAGAAAAGAAAAAAAAACAAACTACAATCTAACTAGCTAACCGAAGGACTGTTAGACCAATATCTGTGACCAGATTCCTCGGCTGGTTGTCCTTCATAGTCTATGATAATTCACGAACAAGTCATGGTTCGGACACACATTACAGATAAAGACTAGCATAACGGAATAAAAAAAATGAAACACCAAGAAGCGAGCAGATTCACATTGAGAAAGTTCCTCATTAAATGAATAGGAAAAATGCTAACAGGACATGTAAAGTTCACCATAGGAAAAGAGAAGATCAAAACCTCTGTGAGAATTGTGTAAATAAGTATACATATAAATAAAAGCCATAAGTATACCCAATCTCTGCGAGGTAAAAGAACTATTTTTATTCATAGAGGAGAGATAGATAGCTACTAACAAAGAAAATTATTTTGCTCGCCATTCGAATACATCCATTTACTGAACAAGAAAGGAACAAGAAACCAAAACAAATTTACATTCCATGAATGTACAGGAAAGAAAATCGCATGCATAACAGGACAACTGTAAATGGTGGATTTTTATACATATATATACAAAAATGTTCACTGTAGACCAGTTTGAGGTAAGCCAATACAGTGTAAATCTTGAAAGCTTAAACCAATACAGTGTAAATCTTGAAAGCATAGACCAACACAGTGTTAATAAAAATGACAGGGAACTAAACCCCTAGCTTAATAATCACGACGATAGTTGAATAATTCTATCACAACTGTTCTTGAAGTATCGAGAACCAAGAGGGCATACACAAAAATTAGGCCTGTGGCCGAATTAGAACGAGCCCTTTATACTAACTCTAGGTGCGGAAATTAAGAACCCTAAGCCACATAGTCATCAAAATTCTGGAAAAAAAATAATACTTCAACTTAAGACCATAGTGTTCACCAGTCACTTACGACCAAGGAATAATCCCAAAACTCAGACAGGAGTACCTATGGAATTAAGGGAAGTATCGGTAAGCCTTTGCCAAAACAGAAAATGCACCAATACAACTCACGAGTGTACCAAACGTTGAGCGTAGATGAATATGAACTTGTACCTGCCATGCATAAAATCGAAATTGAGTTAAAAACTCAAGCTGAGCTAAGGAATGAGACCTATTCCTACTTCTAACCAAGATTTCACAACTTTGAACAAGAAAATTTAGGAAAGATACTCGGGAGGATTCCAGAATAATACCTGTTGGTTTGTCTGAAAAACGTTTGCAAGATATAGACTGAATCGTAGGAAGTCAAGCGAGAGGCAGAATCACGAGACAACGCATTAGTTTTAAACGCGGGCTTCAAATCAAAAGGGAGAAAATTCGATTTTGTCAATGGAATGTGAAATAGTGGCAGAGTTAGTAGATAACTTACCAGATTGCTCCAATAGCAACAGACCAGAGTATACCGGCTAGCAGAGAGTGCGAAAATGCATAAGAGATGCCGGCCACCCCGAGCAGAGACCATGAATGTGTAGAGGACATGAACCAGAAAACTGGAAGGAGAAACTCTGCGGTGGCAGAGAGGGTTCCAAAACTCATCCTGGAGGAATGCGAATAAGCTGAAATAGTTATGAGCTAGATAGTCATTAGCCAAACCCTAACGAGTTCTCACCGTTCGATCAATTCTAAGATCAACGACGTATAAACAGAAAATGTGATTCCATCAATTTAATTGTGTGCCAATTGCCAAAGGATTCGCAACCGAGACAATTGGTACATAAAATTACCTCTTGATAACGATGAAATAAATTCCAATAACGTCGACAGGTAAGAGTTTCATGACACGAATCAAAATTCCTATAAACCATAGATAATGATCGGAGATTATATAACGTAAAGTCAAGGTCTAGAAATATGCAACACTCATATTAAAAAAAATGTTAATGTTAATGCCATGCTCTGTATTGTTGTAATAATCACCATGTTAAATGATTAAAAAGAGTAAAAAGAAAAGTTGTACGCTGCTAATAATGAATATTGATACCAACCATGGTGACATTTTGGTAGATATATTGTATGTATTGGCAGATAGTAAAAAGGAATTTTTTTTTTATTTTTACTGTTCAATGTTTTTAAGGGTGAAAGTGACAAGTGGTATTAAAGCGTGTTACAACATTGGGACCCTATTGGGTCAACTAACATTATATTGTGTGTTACTAATGCACAGAGAGGGAGAGAGAGTGTTAAATGGAAAGAATAATAGGACAAACGAGAAGAACACCTTTGTAGCCGCCACCTCAAAATGTTGGGGAGACCCAACCTCAACAGGAGAGGAACCTTGAAATGTGGGTTCAGTTGGGAATGGAACAACATCAACAGAATAATCGGCTGATTGAATAATAGTAGCACCAAACTCGCATCTTGTTAACCACAGTGCAACAACTGCAGGAGGAAATGGAGAGAGTATGAAATGATAATGCAAGGTTGATGCAGGAGAAGGAAAGAATTCTAAAAAACCTCTCAGATAAGCAAAACCAAAGAATTGAGAAGCCTAGTGTTGATAGAGAATTTCAGGAAGGAGATGAACAACAAACAGGAGATCAAGATGCAAGGCGAAATTAGGAAGATAAAACCACCCACATTTGATGGAGAGAAAGATGAGGTAGCAGAGGCGTGGCTAATCAATATGAACAAGTATTTTCAGATATATGATTATGACAACAGTCTTAAGGCACGGTTAGCTATTTACCAGCTATGAGATATAGCCACTCTATGGTGGGAAGAAGTGAAGAACGTGCATGGAATAGAGGATCAAGATGTGACATGGGATAAGTTCCAATGGTACTTCAAAGATAAGTACCTAACAGAGCGCTTTTATGATGAAAAGGCTTGAGAATTCCATGATTTGAAACTCGAACAATTGACCATGGACGAGTTCATCACTAATTTCACATCATTACTGCGTTACGTACCTTACTTAAGAGATGAGAAAGCTAAAGTACAAAGATTCATGAGCAGCTTACCCATCCATATGAAGGAATGTATCGAATTTTTAAATCCCAAAAAAATGGACGAGGCCATTAGGAAGGCTAGGATGTGCTATCAGCAAGCTAAAGCCAAAACAGACCAAGGAAAAGGGTGGCAGTCAATGAAAGAAAAAAAGAGTAGTGCTGGTTTTAAAAGAGGCAAAACTAGTAATTTTAAAAACACAACAAGGAACTCAGTTAGTAAGCAGTTCGGTAAGAATCATCAGAGGATAAGGTGGCCTATGGAAGATAAAACTGTTGAGGCTTCCAGTAAACCTGAGCAACCTCAAAATTAGAGGCCACCTCTGCAGTGCTGGGGTTGTGGAGCAATGCACTACTATCGAGACTGCCCACAGCGGGGTAGAAACGAAGTAGTAACCAGTCTACAGGAGGCCTCTACCATGGGAGTTGTTGCCCGAAGCGTACCCAAAATTAATGCAGCATTGGAAGATCGACACGCTGATTTCCAACCTACAATGATAGAGCTAGAAGGTAAATTTTTATCCCAAACTATTTCCATTTTGGTAGATCTGGGAGCAAGTTTAAGTTATATAAGTCCTAAAGTAGAGCCAGTTATATAAGTCCTATAAGTCAAAAAATCTAGAAAGACATGGTTAGTCCAGTTGGCTACTAGAGCCAAAAGAAAAGTTAGCGCCAAAATACCAGATTGTGCACTACAAATCAATGGACAACAATTAATGGTAGATTTGAATAGTTTTCCCTTGGGATCTTGTGATGTGCTGCTTGGTATGGATTGGTTGGAGAAGCATTGGACTGTCATAGATTGCAAAGAGAGGATTATCTACTACAGAGATCAGAATGGCAATCACCAAGAGATTCGGGGAATAAAGAAGCCTGTACAACTGCACCCAATTACAGCTTCCCAAATGGGAAAATGTATAAGAAAGGGATGTCAATTGTATGCTATACAAGTAGGATTATCTGATTCTAAAGAAAAAGCTTCCATACTGGAAAATATACCTGTAGTACAGGAATTCAAGGATATATTTCTGGAAAAGATACCCGGATTGCCACCTAGACGAGATATAGACTTGACAATAGAACTGCTGCCAGGGGCATGACCGATTTCACGAGCACCCTATCGTATGAGTGTGCCAGAATTGACTGAGTTTAAAATGCAGCTTCAAGAATTATTAAACAAGGGATATATACGACCCAGTGTATCTCCCTGGGGAGCACCTGTACTATTCGTCAAAAAGAAGGATGGAACTATGCACATGTGCATGGATTACTGGCAGTTAAACAAGCTGACTGTTAAGAACCGATATCCCTTAGCACGTATTGACGATCTGTTTGATCAGGTAAGGGGAGCTAATGTATTCTCAAAAATTGATTTGAGGTCGGGTTATAATCAAATGAGAATCAAAGATGAAGATATACATAAAACTACCTTTCGCACAAGGTATGGTCACTATGAATTTGTGGTATTACCTTTTGGACTGACAAATGCACCAGCCACTTTCATGAGACTAATGCATAGCATCTTCCACCCTTATTTGGATAACTTTGTGTTAATTTTTATTGATGACATATTAGTTTATTCCAAAAATGTGGAGGAACACAAGGAACATTTGAGAGTGGTACTTGAAATGTTAAGGAAACATCAGTTATATGCAAAATTCAGTAAATGAGATTTCTTCAAGGAAGAAATCAAATATCTTGGAAATGTGATATCTGAAAAAGGTATAGCAGTAGACCCGGAGAAAATCAGAACTATTATAGAATGGAAAGTGCCACAAAATGTGGCAGATATACGGTCATTTATGGGACTCGCTGGCTACTACCGACGACTTATTAAAGGATTTTCAAAGAGAGCTTTTCCTATTACCTCTTTGCAAAGGAAGGGAAATTTTTTTAAATGGTCACAAGAATGTCAGGATAGATTTGAAAAGCTGAAGCAATTATTAACATCAGCAACTGTGTTAAGTGTGGCTAACCCGAATAAGGAATTTCAGGTTTTCACGGACCCATGCAAGGAGGGTGTTGGGGAAATTTTATCCCAAAAAGGAAAAGTAATTGCATATGAATCTCGTAAGTTAAAATATCACGAGCAACGTTATTCAACCTATGATTTGGAGCTGACAGTAGTCGTGCATGCCCTCCGGGTATGGAGACATTATTTACTCGGGAAGAGATTTGTATTGAAGACATACCATAATAGTCTAATCAGCTACTTCAAACAAGATGATTTAAACTCCCGACAAGTAAGGTGGAATGCTTTCTTGAGCGAGTTAGACATTGATCTGCAGCATGTAAAAGGAAAAGAGAACAAGGTTACAGACGCATTGAGCAGAAAACTCCATAAAATTTACGAGTTATATGTTAACCAAGTTGAAAGCAGATTTCTAGATCAGATTAGAAAGGAAGTAGGAAAAGACCTTGAATACAAATTTCTGTGGCAATAAGCACAGGAATCTGAAGAACAAGGAAGGCAGGGGGATTATGAAATTAACCACGATGGATTGCTAGTTTTTAAGAAAAGGATAGTCATTCCAAAAAAAGTGGAACTAAAAACTTTGGTACTAGATGAATATCATAGAAGAAATTATGCAGGGCGTCCTGGGTACCAAAAGATGTTGACAGCAATCAGAAAGGATTAATGTTGGCTGGGTATGAGGAAGGATATAGCAAACTACCTAACCAAGTGTTTAGAGTGCCAGCAGGTGAAAGTAGAACATCGGCATCTGGATGGATTAATGCAACCCATACCAATTCCAGAATGGAAATGGGAGGTGATCTCATTAGATTTCATCACTGGACTACCCAAATCAAAACATGGTAATGACTCCATAATGGTAGTTGTTGACCAATTAAGTAAATCAACACATTTCATACCTATCCAGTCCACTTATAAGACAGTACAGATAGCGGATCTATTTATGCGGGAGATCTTCAGACTACATGGCATTCCTAAGACAGTTAGCTCAGATAACTATGTAAAATTCACATCAGCCTTTTGGAAGGCACTGTTTACAGGTTTAGGAACTCAAGTTAATTTTAGTACTGCATATCATCCACAAATGGATGGACAAACTGAACGAGTAAATCAAGTGCTGGAGGACATACTGAGAATGTACGTCATGCAATAACCAACTAGGTGGGAGGAATATCTACACTTAGTGAAATTTGAATATAATAATGGTTATCAAGAATCATTGAAAATGAGTCCATTTGAAGCCCTATACGGGCAGCAGTGCAGAACTCCCATTAATTGGAGTATTCCCGAGACCAAACTCATGCTAGGACTAAACATGCTAGCAGAAATGGAATTAGAAGTGAAGAGAATTAGGCAAAACTTAAAGGCAGCACAGGAAAGGAAAAATGTGTACACAGATAAAAAGAGATCATACCGTGAATATGAAGTGGGAGATCATGTGTATGTAAGAATTAAGCCAAAGAAGAGTACATTAAGATGGGCATCTTGTGCAAAGTTAGCTCCCAGGTTTTGTGGTCCTTTCCAAATACTGGAAAGGGTGGGACTAGTGGCATATCGCTTAGCTCTTCCTAGCCATATCCAGGTGCATAATGTTTTCAAGTGTCGTTATTAAAATGATATGTTCATGATCCAAGACACATAATCCATTGGCAGAACATTCAGGTAGTGGTGAGCATAATAGTTAAAAAAATAATAGTATAATAAGGACTTATATAACTAATATGAGTCTATTGTGTGCAAGTAGAACTAGACAGAGAATTTCTGGTCGAGCCTCATAGTATAATCGACCGGAGGGAAATCATGCTCTGGAAACGAGCCATCGCCCAGGTTAAAGTGCAATGGAAGCACTTTATACTGGAGGAGGCCACCTGGGAGGGCAGAAGTTTTGTTCATGAAGCTTATCCTAAGCTTTTTGCTGAATTGGAATAAGAACACTAGAGACGGTGTTCTCTTGCAGAGGGGGGAAACTGTAAACACTGTCTTAGTTGCTGACAAAAGGTTATATTATGGTTAAGAATGAATTAAACATTATTGTTATTTTGTTGCAAACAAAATATTATGAACATAAATTAATTTTGGCATTGAAAATAAAAATTTACTTTTGAAATTAGTTTCATGAGTAAAGACTGATGGTAAAAGTAATTCAAGATCTGGAGTTAATTGAATAGAAAAACAGTTCCACGATTACCCAAAGAAACTCTGGAATAAATTACGAATTCTAAAGAGAGTTTGGGGTTCTGTGTGAGGAAAAAAAAGAAAGGAATCTGTCATTCTAGAAAGTAAAAACCCTTGGAAGGGAACTTTTAGAGAAGACTAGTCCACTAGAGTTGGAGAATTGGACTGGACTGCCCCTAGTTTCTCCTCCAAATTTCTATGTTCAACGAAGACTCTGACTTGGCGCACGGGGGAGAGTTGCAGGATGTAATTTCACAACTCGTGGAAGGGAGGAAACCAAAAGCTATCAGTCGGACTTAAGTACAGATGAGTGGAATCTGTATTTTTGTTAGTAGTATAGATGACTAATGTCTGAATTTATTATATGGATTCTGTATCTCTAACAATAGTGTAAATGATTGTTTTATTAGTTTATTAAATTGAATTCTGCATCTCTGACAGAGGTACAAACGATTGTATTCTTAATTTATTAAATGGAAGTTGTATCCCTAATGGAAGTATAAATAGAAATATTGTAGGGCCTGAAATAAGTTAGGTGTTTCAGGTTTAACAGACAGAAAAGAAGTCTAGGATTAATTTACTTCGATACTCTGTAATAGGGGTTTTAACTCTGTTTAGAAAAGAAAAAAAAAAAAACAAACTATAATCTAACTAGCTAACCGAAGGACTGTTAGCCCAATATCTGTGACCAGATTCCTGGGCTGGTTGTCCTTCACTGTCTATGATAATTCACGGACAAGTCGTGGTCCAGACATGCATTACAGATAAAGACTAGCATAACAAAAAAAAAAAAAAAAACACCAAGAAGCGAGCAGATTCACATTGATAAAGTCCCACATTAAGTGAATAGGAAAAATGCTAACATGACATGTAAAGTTCGCCATAGGAAAAGAGAAGATTAAAACATCTATGAGAATTGTGTAAATAATTATAGATATAAATAAAATCCATAAGTATACTCAATCTCTGCGAGGTAAAAGAACTATTTTTATTCATAGAGGAGAGATAGACAGCTACTGAAGAAGAAAAATATTTTTCTTGCCATTCGAATACATCCATTTACTGAACAAGAAAGGAACAAGAAACCAAAACAAATTTACATTCCATGCATGTACAGGAAATAACATCGCAGGCATAAAAAGACAACTGTAGACAGCGGATTTTTATACATATATATACAAAAATGTTCACTGTAGACCAGTTTGAGGTAAACCAATACGGTGTAAATCTTGAAAGCGTAAACCAATACAATGTAAATATTGAAAGAATAAACCAACACAGTGTTAATAACAATGACAGGGAATTAAACCCTGAGCTTAATAATCACGACGATAGTTGAATAAGTCTATCACAACTGTTCTTGAAGTATCGAGAACCAAGAGGGCATACACGGAAATTAGGCCTGTGGCCGAATTAGAACGAGCCCTTTATACTAACTCTAGGTGCGGCAATTAAGAACTCTAAGCCACACAGTCATCAAAATTATGGAAAAAAAATAATACATCAACTTAAGACCATAGTGTTCACTAGTCGCTTACGACCAAGGAATAATCCCAAAACTCAGACAGGAGTACCTGTGGAATTAAGGGAAGTACTGGTCAGCCTTTGCCAAAACAGAAAACGCACCAATACAACTCGCGAGTGTACCAAACATTGAGCGCAGATGAAGAGGAACTTTTACCTGCTGTGCAGAAAATCGAAATTGAGTTAAAAACTCGAGCTGAGCTAAGGAATGAGACCCTATTCTTACATTTAACCAAGATTTCACAACTTTGAACAAGAAAATTTAGGAAAGATACTTGGGAGGATTCCAGAATAATACCTGTTGGTGTGTTTGAAAAACATTTGCAAAATATAGACTAAATCATAGGATGTCAAGTGAGAGGCAGAATCACGAGACAATGCATTAGTTTTAAACGCGGGCTTCAAATAAAAAGGGAGAAAATTCGATTTTGTCAATGGAATGTGAAATAGTGGCAGAGTTAGTAGATAACTTACCATATCGCTCCAGCAGCAATAGACCAGAGTGTATCAGCTAGCGGAGAGTGAAAAAATGCATAAGAGATACCGGCCGCCCCGAGCAGAGGCCATGAACGAGCAGAGGCCATGAACCAGAAAACCGGAAGGAGAAACTCTGCGGTGGCAGAGAGGGTTCCAAAACCCATCCCGGAGGAATGCGAATGAGCCGAATTGGTTACGAGCTCGATATTCATTAGCCAAACCCTAACCAGTTCTCACCGTTCGATCAATTTTAAGATCAACGACGTATAAACAGCCAAATTCCATTCCATCAATTTAATTGTGTTCCATTTGCCAAAAGATTCACAACCGGGACAATTGGTACATAAAAGTATTTCTTGATAACGATGAAATAAATGCCAATAATGTCGAGAGGTAAGAGTTTCATGACACGAATTAAAATGCCTATAAACCATAGATACTGATCGGAGATTATATAACGTAAAGTCAAGGTCTAGAAATATGCAACACTAATATTAAAGAAACGAGAACCATTGTATGTTAATAATTGCCTCATTGTAATAACCAATGTATGTTAATGTCATGCTCCGTATTGTTGTAATAATCACCTTGTTAAATGATTAAAAAGGGTAAAAAGAAAAGTTGTACGCTGCTAAAAATGAATATTGATATCGACCATGGTGACATTTTAGGAGATATATTCTATGTGTTGGCAGATAGTAAAAAAGAATTTTATTTTTATTTTTATTTTTTTTGTTTTTACTATTCAATGTTTTTAAGGGTGAAAGTGACACATAATAAGAATCAAAACATTTAGCTTATAATATACTTATATTATCCAAAAATAACAATAAAAAATAAATAAATTGTAACTTTATTTTATATTTTTATTATTATTAATTGTAAAAAAAGTAATATATAATTTTAAAATAAAACATATCACAATCATTTTAATCATAAAAATTCAATCACACTTTGCAAAAATATTTGAAAAAAAAAAAAAAAATATTTAGCTTTTATACAATTGATTATACATACATACTCAAATACCAATTTTATAATTTAAAAACATGACTAAATTTTACAATATGAGAAATATTTACTTTATTTTATTGTAAATAGATACTCAAATACCAATTTTATAATTTATAAATATAACTATATTTTACAACATGATAAATATTTACTTTTTATAATTTACAAATATAACTACATTTTACAACATGAGAAATATTTACTTTATTTTGAACTTATGATTAATTTTATACCAAATATATAAATATCTCTAGTAATTTATAAATGAAGTAACGGGTGATTAAAAATTTTAATTATTCTTTATTTTAAATATTAAAATAATAAACATATAACTATAATATTACCAAAATAATTAGTAACATTCTTCAAAATTTAAAGCATATTCAATACTAAATGATATGCTCTCTAAAATGGCAGGTTGAATATCTAATCTGACATGGTCAACGCAGTCAAATGTTTTATTTAAGATATTATAATGGTTAAAAAATAAAGAAAATACCCATATTATTGAAAAAAATAAATAAAATCAAACGCAACACTGTTTGAAGAACTTGAGAGATTTGTTGTTTTTGCAACCAGTTGGAGTGGTCCGTGGAACATTGTTTCAACTAATTGGAGTGGTCTGTTCAGCTCAGAAAAGGAAGAGCTGGTTGAAAGACGTGGCTCACGATCGGAGATATTTTTAACATAATCCAGCCATACACAAACATTCTAATTAAAATGTCCAACGTGTAACACAAAATTTATAATGAAAATGTTGCACGTCTACAAAATTGAAATATGAACGTTGGAGCGGTCAATCACTGAAACTTTACCGTTAGAAACCAAAAGATGCACAAAAACTCGCCAATGCCAATCCTGAAGTCGAAATGTAATTTCGAAATTTGAATTTCATCTAGTTGTTTCCTGT